>CM057071.1:53813344-53823344 GCA_029379335.1 Thymus mandschuricus
TCATAATCAATTTACTTCCGAATTTCTTTATGAACAAGGACCAAAATACTTTGATTTCCTGTGTTTTTGCAACCACGATCTACCCGTCTCAAACCTATAAATTTGAACTTATTTATAAATATTCAAATTTCCAATGATACTATTTATTCAACAAGTTTGATTGGTTAATACGAGTTGATTTTCTGTTACGATAAATAGATGAAACAATAGCCGGTCCAATAGCTGCTTCAGCGGCTGCAATAGTTATAACAAAAATGGAAAAAATGTCTCCTCTTAATTGACGATTATCAAAAATATCAGAAAATGTTACAAAATTTATATTAACTGAATTTAAGAGAAGTTCAAGGCACATAAGAGCTCTAACCATATTTCGACTTGTGATCAATCCATAGATACCAACAGAAAATAAATAGGCACTCAAAACAAGTATATGTTCGAGCATCATTAATCAACTCCTTAGCTAGATCAATTTTGATTCGTTTTAATCTGAACAAAAATTCAATAGATTCGATTCTAACAAATATGAAACAAGGAAATAGATTGGTAATAGATCGATATAAAAGTAAAGCCTTTCTATTCTATTTTTTAAACAGTAATTCAAATTAACGAATTATACCTTTTGTGTTAGTTAATTCTAGTTGAATTAAATTACGTGTTTAAACGATTTCTTATTGACGAGCTATAGAAATAGCACCTATTAAAGCGACTAAAAGGATTATTGAAATGAGTTCAAATGGAAGAAAAAAATCCGTTGCTAAATGAATTCCAATTTGTTGACTATTACTTATCAAATCTTGTTCTAAAATCTGATTTGATTTTGTAGTCCAGCTGATCCCATACCAGGCCGTATCTGGAATAGTAGTAATTAGTGAAATAAAAAGACTTGTACAAATCATTGAAGTAACCCCATCCCCAATGGTCCAAAGATGAAAATCTTTGTAATATTCTGAACCATTCATAAACATCACAGCAAAAATTATTAAAACATTTATAGCTCCTACATAAATAAGGAGCTGCGCAGCAGCTACAAAATACGAGTTCGATAGAATATAGAATAAGGATATACAAAAAAGAACCAATCCCAATGAAAAGGCCGAATAAATTGGATTCGGAAGTAATTCTACTGCCAGACTTCCTAATATAAGACCCGATCCTAGAAAGACTAAAAGAAAATCATGTATTGGTTCGGGTAAATCCATTTTTTTTATCAAAAAAATCGAAATATTTCATGTCTTTGTTGACCTGACCAGGATAAAGAAGTTATCTTTTTTTTTTTTTTTTAATTTTAACATACTTCTGAATTTTAATTGAATTTAATTTGAATAAATGGGGATTTTTTGGATTGATGTAAATACAGGACTACTTTTATTTAGTATTTAGTTTCGAAAGCAAAGGTTAAAACTTTATCTTTATATGATTAAATCATTACATTATTCGAATAGAAACTCATTTTATTTTAAATGAAAATAAAGCCACGACCCTCACGAATCAATCGTTCTTTTATATTGACAAAGCAAAAACCTCATTTCTTTAACTCCAAAAAGTTTCAAAAGGTATTTTTTTTATTTTATTTGTAAATGTTTTGTGAATCGGGAGTTTTATACATTGTTGAGTTGAGGTAAATTTGAAGAAATTGTTCTAATTGTGTAATCTTCAATTATTGATACCGGTAACCGGCCTAAAGAAATTTGATTATAATTCAATTCATGACGATTATAAGTAGAAAGCTCATATTCTTCCGACATTGATAAACAATTTGTTGGACAATATTCAACACAATTACCACAAAATATACAAATTCCAAAATCAATATTGTAATTAAGTAATCGTTTCTTCCGAATATCCGTTTGCAATTTCCAATCTACAACGGGTAGATCTATAGGACATACACTAACACATACGGAGTACTTCACAAGCAATGCATTTATCAAATTCAAAATGGATTCGTCCTCGGAAACGTTCTGATGTAATCAATTTTTCGTAGGGGTATTGAATAGTTACAGGTAAACGATTCGCGTGGGACAAGGTAATTACGAAACCTTGACCAATGTACCTGGCAACTCGTGTTGTTTGTTGACCGGAGTTCAAGAACCGAGTTAGCATAGGGAACATGTCGGAATATCTATAAATAATTTTACTCGTTTCTTTCTCTTGTTTGAGACAAGTTATGAAGAATATTGTATTCCTTTACAGTGAAAGAAGTTGGAACGAAGTCGTTAATAATAGATTACCTAAAGAAATAGGTAAAAGAAATTTCCACCCAAGATTTAATAGTTGGCCCATTCTCAGTCGTGGTAAAGTCCATCTTGTTGCAATAGAAATGAATAAGAACAAATAAGTTTTAGCCAGTGTAATAAAGACACCGATTATTGCTCCAAAAACTTTCCCCTTTTTATTTATGTCAAATAATTCAGGACCTAATAGGTTTGGGATAAAAAGATTCCACCCCCCCAAGTAAAGAACTGTTACAAATAATGAAGAAATTAGTAGATTTAGATACGAAGCAACATAAAATAAGCCAAATTTGATACCCGAATATTCGGTTTGATAACCAGCTAACTAACTCTTCTTCTGCTTCTGGTAAATCAAAAGGCAATCTCTCACACTCGGCTAGAGAAGAAATTAGAAAAATGATAAACCCTATAGGTTGACGCCACAAATTCCATCCCCAAAAACCATATTTGGATTGTGTTTCAACTATATCAACTGTACTTAAACTGTTAGATAATCATAGTCGACAATAACATCACTGCTTTCATCGCTATTAGAGAACCGTACATGAGATTTTCACCTCATACGGCTACTCATAGGTCACAAATAAATCTAAGAACCTTTCAACATTATTTATCTTGATGTGTTTGTAGGATCTATAGAGAATAAAACTCTTATCCTAAGGCCTAGAATTAGACTAATGGAATTATGTCTGCTAGATTTATTATCTATATACTAATAGCAGCACCGGGCTGCCGTATATAGTAAGTCCTGCATGTCTATAAATAGTAACTTTCTTTTTTATTTACATTATCTTTAATTTATATTTTTACAATAAATGTATATTATGATATATCATAATTGTCTTTTAATTTTTACTAACCAACAAATTAATTGAATGTAGAAGTTACAAAAGTAAAATATATTTGATTGAAAATTATTAATTTCTTTTCATTCTTAAATATAAAAGACAATTATTGATATAGCATGAAATACATTTATTTAAAAAAATTAAAATTAAAGATAATAATAAAAAAAATAAGTTGAAGATCATGATTAAATTTATGAATATTTAGGAGAAAACATAAAAATTACTAATTTTTATGAGGAAGCAATAAGTCAATTTCCATATCATACTTTCCTCAATTATAATAAAATAACTTCACTTTTTTTATTTTTTTTTATTACAAATAGAGCCTCATTAGAGAACTAAATAAAATTACTTATAATTATGTGGATATTATATACTTTTAGACTAAACATGATTTTTTTTACTTTAATTAGTAATAACGTTTATTCTGTATTTTTTTTTTTAATTTTTGTGAAAAATAAATCATTTAGTGAGCAATTTATACATATACATATAATCAATGCGATAAATACAATTAATTATGAAACCGTAAGTTATTCCTCCTTTGTCAAGCCGTAGCTTTTTTAATAACAAAGATTGAGTGAAATTTGCTTATGCAATTGAATACAATTTAATATAATATTATGCATCCAATTAATTCATAGCTCAAATTAGGAGAAATTATAGCCCGTAATTTCTCAAAATTTTATATCTCTTTCTTCTTCTCTTGCTATAAAACCCTCATTCAACCAGTCAATGTTTATTCAATGAAGACGTCTACCTCATTCGACTCTTGAATATGATTTTTAGAGCGATTTATATATTCTGTAGATGTACAAGGAATCCTATCGTCATCTCCATCCTAACTACTTCACAAGCAATTGCAAGTTGAAGTATTATATAATACTCAACAAGGCTAACAAGTAGATAGATTTATGTGATCATTGGTATAACTTAAGTGATTTTTTTAATGTAAATTACTTTTTTTTTTTTTTTATTGATCTAGAGATTTATGAAGAGCAACTTTATATTAGAAGTCAAATGGTTCGATCATGGGTTTGTCAATCTTTTGTGTTATTTACTGTTTTTCTTTCATTAAGATAGTTTTAATGATCTATGATTTTCTTTTTTCCATCCCATGTAGCATCGTATGAAAAATAAACCAATTATCACTTATATTTTGTTAATTAGTCTTGCTTATTAAAATATATATATATAGATTGTTGCTTATCATTAGTTATGTTGCTCAAATTTTGTTTACGCATCATTGCTTATTCCTTTATAATTGATTTAAAATTTGCAATTTCTTATAAACTACTTATTAAAATACTATGATGTTTTATTCTTGGTTTGAATTTCGCTTATATTTATTTAATTTGTTACACGTAAATATATTGCGGTGTTCCTTACTATTAGTTATGTTTTGCTTAACTATTTATACATTGCATATTTTAAAAAATGTTATTCTTATTGTCTGATATGGTATTTAAAATTGAAATAGAGAAAACGTCAATAGCTATTATGTGTTCATAATTTATCTCTTTTATCTATCTATCGATCGATCTATTTAATAATGAGTGCATCATGTTGCTCTTTATAGTAACTTTGACATCTTATAAATACTCCCTACGTCCCACTTAATTAGCCTTATTAGAATATTATATACATCACATATAAATATCCAATGAGACTAATAAAGTGGGACAGAGAGGGAGTAGTATGTTTTCAATTATCTTTTCAAATTCTAAAAAAATGAATTATTTAGTAATTAAGTGATTAAACGTATATATTTGTTACATGTGGACTATTTAATTAAGAAATAAATTCCAATGGAATTAACTTCTGCAAATCGTGTGTAGTTATTCAGTGAATTATGAATCTTCTCATGTTTATATTACAAATGCATAAATTATTGTGAAATTTTAAATCATTTTATATTTCTGTAATATCGCATGCCTATATACTTCCATGATTTTTGCAACACAAATTATTTACATAATTCAATTCTTTACAAAAGTTAAAATTAATGATGTTAACATATTGTTAAAATGTTGTTGATTGAAAACAATACAACATATAAAAATGTTGTATTGTTTTATTCCCTCTACCAACGTGGGATGTGAAGGAGTTTTCTCATCTTTGTGTGAAGTAGATATACATGAGTAAATATTAGACTATAAATTGTAACAGAATCTCACAATCGTGTGTGGTATTAAATATCTCATGTATGAGTTGTCAATATGCAGATGTAAAATTAGATGTAATGTTCAAAAAAAAAATAAAAAAAAAATACAACATACAAAAATGTCCCCACACATCGCTTGGGTGAATTACTAGCCATTCCTATGTACTCTAATTACGTTCAAATCCGGCCCATCAGAGCTCTATAGATGTTTTTTATAATGAGTATTATAAAATATCGCATTCCTATTTTCATATTATATTCTATGCCTATATAATATAAAGATTTGTAGAGAACAATCACACAACTTAAATATATTCGTTCTTACACAGTTTGTTCCTGCACACACAATTGTATGTTTTTAGTGATTATATAATATGTATGGATACATATTGTAGCTCTATATACTAGGGTTTAACTAATGATTTTGTACTAATGAATATTTGTGTGATTGTTCTCTATTACTAATGGTTTAACTAATGATTGTTCTCCCTTCGGACTTTTCAAGTTGTTACATTTCTTTTCGGCACGAGAATTAATATAGAAGTGTTAAGTTTCTTAAGTGAGTTTAGTAATTGAGGAGAATAATGTATTTATTTTGTTAAAAAAATAAAAATAAAAACTTAAATTCTAATGATTTTAAATTTGCAATTTTCAATTTATGATTAATTAATTAATTAATATATTTCTTTTTTTTTAATTAAAAAAATCAAATTTTAATTTTACAAAAAATTAGAGCCCCGTTTTATTAATATTAAAAAAATTTAATAATTTATTTTTTTGATTTTCAATTAATTAAATATTTATTTATTTTTCCTTTGTTTTAATTTGTAATTAGAAGAACTAAAAATTTAATCCAAAAAAATTAGGGTTCAATTAGTTCCTAGATTTTTTTTTTTTTTACTAATTGTGCCATTAAATCGTTAATCTTTGCCATAAAAGGAAATGTAACAACTTGAAAGGGACGACCCAAATAGGAAAGTGTAACAACTTGAAAAGTCTGGAGGGAGTATTTATTTGATATATTTATAATGAAAAAACATAAATTTTATGTCTATTTTATGGAACAGTTTATTACGATATTGGGGAACCTGTATATGAGTGTCAATACTGCAAAGCTATTTTTTGGTACGATGAGAGACAGAGAAAGGACTACAAGCCTCGAAACCCGACATACTCAATATGTTGTTTCAGTGGTAAAATAAAATTGCCACGTCTGCTAGATACTGCAAAGCTATTTTATGTTAATTACAATATGTTGTTTTTAATAATGCAGCAATCTACACTATAGAGTTCCAAAAAAGGGGGCTTCCTCATGCCCATATTCTTATCTTTCTATCAACCGAGGATAAATATCCAACTGGTGAAGACATAGATCGTATCATATCGGCTGAAATACCCGACCAGACATTATATGAGTGTTACTACAATTATGTTCGGGAATTCATGATTCATGGACCATGCGGTGCTGCTAGGAAAAATTCACCTTGTATGGATGGTGGAAAGTGCACAAAACATTTTCCGAAGAAATACACGGAAATCACAACCATTGTTAAAGATGGTTATCCAAGCTATAGAAGGAGGGATAACGGTCGGACTGTTGAGAAAAGTGGTGTTTTACTAGACAATAGACATGTTGTACCCCATAACAAATATCTTTTGTTAACATATGGAGGTCATATCAATGTTGAGTGGTGCAACCAATCAAGGTCCATAAAGTACTTATTCAAGTATATAAATAAAGGCGACGACCGGGTAACACTAGCGTTCTGTCAAAGTACTGAAGATGAAGCACAAGGAAAAATTGTGGATGAGGTGAAGATGTACTATGATTGCAGATATATCTCACCTTGTGAAGCATCATGGAGGATATTCAGTTATGACATTCAGTACAAACATCCCCCAGTAGAGCGTTTGAGTTTTCATTTGCCAAATGAACAAACAATCATATTCTCTGAAAATGACGCACTTGAGAATATTGTTAATCGTTCGACTGTTGGAGATAGTATGTTCTTAGCTTGGTTTGAGGCAAATAAGAAATACCCACAAGCTCGATTGTTGACATATTATGAGTTTCCGACTTTATTTGTTTGGAAAAAGGATATTCGAGAATGGGTTCCTAGAAAAAAAGGGATCTCTATTGGGAGAATTTTCTACATTCATCCAGGAAGTGGAGAAATTTATTATCTTAGATTGCTTTTAAATATTGTACGTGGGCCCACGTGTTTTGAAGATATAAAACGCGTGCATGGTGTGCAATATGATTCTTTTCGCGACGCATGCTTTGCATACGGGCTGTTAGATGATGATAGAGAGTACAGTGATGGCATTATTGAAGCAAGTCAATGGAGTCCTGCTTAGTCTCTTAGACATTTATTTGCAAATATATTTTTTGTTAAATCTATGAACAGGCCTGAAGTTGTTTGGGATAAGTGTTGGCAATATCTATCAGATTATATTTTATACATGGAACGCAAACGTCTACGTCGCCAGGTATTTAATACAACGCAATCTCTTAGTAGACATATATATGTCATAAATACTAATGCCCTTTCTAATGATTTCAGATCTTCATTTAAGTGAAGAACAAATAAAGAATCACGCCTTGGCTGAGATAGAAAAGATATTATTGAAGTGCGGTCATAGTCTTCGTGAGTTCAGCGAAATGCCGTATCCAGATGCTGAGTATTTATGCAAGACGCATAATAGTTTGATAAATGATGAGTTAAGCTATGATCGGTCTAAACTAGAGATAGAACATGCTTCATTGCTTAGAGATCTCACATCAGAACACCGTCATGTGTACCACAAGATAATCGAAAAAAAACAATCCGATTTAGGAGGTGTTTTTTTCGTGTACGGCTATGGCGGGACTGGAAAAACATTTGTTTGGAAAACATTGTCTGCTGCAATAAGATCAAAAGGAGACATTGTACTCAATGTAGCCTCAAGTGGCATAGCATCTTTGTTGTTACCCGGTGGAAGGACTGCACACTCCCGTTTTGCTATTCCAGTCCAACCAAATGAAGATACAATGTGTAGTATCAAACAAGGAAGCCCGCTTGCAGAACTACTCATTAGATGTAAGCTCATAATTTGGGATGAAGCGCCGATGATGCATAAACATTGTTTTGAAGCTCTTGATAGAACTTTAAGAGACATCATGATGTTCAAAAACTCTCTGGCTTTTGGTTTACCATTTGGAGGTAAAACAATAGTGTTTGGAGGCAATTTCAGACAAATTTTGCCCGTCATAGCCGCTGGAAGCAGACAAGATATAGTCAATGCAAGTATCAATGCTTCGTACATTTGGAAAGATGTTCAGGTCTTGAGGCTAACAAAAAATATGAGGTTGCATAACATGGACTCTTCACTTGAAGCTACGGAATCGCAAGAGTTTTCTAATTGGGTTGCAGCCATAGGCGACGATGTTCTTGGGGGCACAAATGACGGTCATGCAGAAATTGTCATACCGGATGATATTCATTTGAAATATTCAATATATCCGATTGAAACAATTGTCAAAAGTACGTACCCTTCATCTATAGATTCTCCAGAAAATTTGTCTTACCTTGATGAGAGGGCGATACTCGCACCAACGCTTGATGTAGTTGAGATGGTAAATCGTTACATGATTTCATTGAATAAGTCTGAAAGCAGAGAATATTTAAGCTCGGACAAAATATACAGCTCGGATCTTGATGTTATGAACGATGTACACACGCCTGAATATTTGAATTCTTTGAAGTGTTCGGGGTTGCCTAACCACGTGTTGAATTTAAAGGTCGGAACTCCGATTATGTTGTTAAGGAACATTGACCATTCTCTTGGATTGTGCAATGGCACACGTTTGATTCTCACAAAACTTGGTAACCATGTTCTAGAGGCTAAGATATTGGCAGGAAGTAATGCTGCTCAGAAGGTATTTGATTCCTAGAATGTCATTAACTCCCACTGATCTACGTCTTCCTTTCAAGTTTCAACGAAGACAATTTCCTATAATTGTTTCGTATGCCATGACGATCAACAAGAGTCAAGGACAATCACTGTCACATGTTGGACTTTTTCTCAAGAAACCGGTCTTCTCACATGACCAACTTTATGTTGCCGTTTCACGAGTTCGTAGACGGAGTGGTTTGAAAATACTGATATGCGACAAAGATAATAAAGCCAGCCCATATACCACGAATGTCGTGTATAAGGAAGTGTTTCATAATTTGTAGATTTATAAATTAGTAATGAAATTTTAATATTTTCCGACTAATCTTATTATATTTCTTATTACAATTTTGTTATCATTTTCATACATTTCATAACACATTACTTTAATTTAAGCATTATAAATTTCAATAAACATTGATACATACTCTAAAAAGAGATATAAAATCTATATATTTACAACTCAAAGATAATAATGTATTAATGCAGATATATAACATTTTATTTTATAAAAATAATAACATACCCAATATAGCTTACCCCGTGCATCGCACGGGTGTGGCACTAGTTATAATAACAAGTGCTTCTGAATTGATCTCATATTTTAAGAATTTCCGTTTTTCTTTGTTGATTAAAAACTTTATCCTTGAATGAAAAAAAGACTTTTTAGAGGAATATCGCATAGATATTTCAACTTCTCATTTTTAATTACGAAAAAGAATTTAGGCATTACATAACAAGAATTTTTTTGTTCCTATTCTCCTTTCTCAAAAAAGAAGCATTATCCCCATTATAAAAAGTAAAAGATTTCTTCGTTT